>OX377622.1:11492214-11522214 GCA_947397865.1 Polietes domitor | reverse complement strand
CTTATGTTGATAGCTCAAGCTGAAGCTACAGGATCTGTTGCAGGAATAGCGGATAGTGAGTGGGAGGGTACGGGGTAGTGGGAGAGGTGAAGTGATACGTGAAAATGCACTCATTTTATTCGCGCACAATGCCGTTAATGGAGAATATTATCTTTGCATTTCATCACAGAGCCATAGTGCACAGTGCACAGCAACAACTACACGCACACAATCCAACGTAGATATTAATGAAGATAGGTTTGCATATCCCGTATAAACCTGCTTGGCTGCCTGAGCATATGGGTGATTCCGAGTGAAGTCGACACAAGGAATTTTCTAATTAGTCTATTAAAAAGCCACGGTCCTCTGTTCTTGTAGAAAGGACCATTTTTTCCTGATTTATCATTGATCAGCGTCCAGGTCAAAAGGAAGAAACCAAGTAATGCAGCTGCATTCGTGAAAATCGGTATTTACATTTCTCTGACAACGTAGACTAGCAATCCAGTGAGGATTTATATATATTTATAAAGGTTGATTTTTTAGCTATTATATTTTTGGCAACACTGGTTCAAACAGCTGTCGCACGTTTCGTGTTTTGTTTCACTGTCAAACATCTTCAGTTTGGTCTATAATTTAACCATGAATCGTCTTACAAACGAACAACGCTTGCAAATTATTGAATTTTATTATCAAAATGCGTGCTCTGTTAAGAAAGCTCATCGCGCGCTTCCATTTTATGGTCAGTTCAATGGACCCACTGAAGCGGCTATTCGGGCTATTGTGACTAAATTTCACACCAAATTTACATTGTTGGACATTAAACCACCAACACGCTTACGTAGAGTGCGAACTGAAGAAAATATCGCAGCTGTATCGGCCAGTGTAATGATGATCATCAATTATCGATTCGTCGCCGTTCGCAGCAATTGGGCCTCTGTTACTCAGAAACGTGGAAATGTCAAAATTGGACTAAACGGATGGACCATTTGAGGCGCAGTCTAGGTCAACATTTGCATGAAATAATTTTCAAACATTAAATTATATGGACCGTACTATCGATTCAAATGAAGATCTCATGCATTTTTCTGAATTTTATGTGTTTTTTTTTTGAAAAACTTTCCTATAGCTTTTAAAAAATCACCCTTTATATATATTCTTGCAAATCGGTATTTACATTTTGATGTATAATACTTTTTGATTCACACCCCCTCCCCCTTCTGAGACTCAATTTTGACATTTAATCTTTAACATTTGACATCTGACTTATGGCCTTCGAACTTTGATCTTTGTTATCAGATTGTTGATGAATACGACCCCTTTGACTTATAATCTTTGATTTGCAACATTTGATCCATTTAATCCATTTGACCCTCGAATTCCGAACGTCGACCTCTGACCTTTCATCTCTGAATTTGACATTTTATGATTCCATTGACTCCCCCTCTATCCATTTGATCTCTAATCTTTGGCCTCTAACTTCACGCCTCTGACCTTTGATCATCTTGATCCCATTATTCTCCTTGATCACTTTGACTTCTGACCTTTGATTCCCTTGACCCCACTGATGCCTTTCACCTCTTACCTATGACATTTGGCCTTGATCCCTTTAACCCTTTAATCCATTTGATCTCTGATCTTCGAACTTCAAACTTCGCACATAGAACTTCGATCTTTGATCTCCTTGATCCCTTCGACCTCTGGCTTCTAACATTTGATACCTGTGACTTTGGACCTCTGCTTTTTTATTCCTTCGACCTATGGCGTTTGATTTAAAAACTTTGATCTCTTTGACCTTTGTCTTTTGATCCCTTTAATCCATTTGACATCTGACCTTCCATATCACTTTGCAACCTGACCTCAGGCCTTTGATAGGCTAAACATTAATTCATCTGACCTTCGAGCATTGATTCGAACATCGAACGTCAAACTTCGAATATCAAACATTTGACCTTTTAGCCCTTTGAGCCCTTTGGCGTTTGACTTCTAAACTTTGATCCATTTAATCTCCCTTGATCCATATGGCCTTCGACTTAGGACCTTTGACTTCTGACCTTTGATTCCCTGATCCCTTTGTTTCATTTGGCCTCTGACTTTTGATCCCTTTAATTCTTAAATATTCATATTAACTCTGACCTTGGATCTTCGAATATCGAACTTCGAAGATCAATCTTCGAATATTGACTGACTTTTGATCCATTCGACCTCTGATCTTTGATCCCTTTGGCGTTTGACTTCAAACTCAGAACATCGAACTTCGACCTTTGGCGTTTGGCTTATAACATTTAATCCATTTGATCCCTGTGGCCTTCTACCTAGGACCTCTGGCATTTGACTTCTGACCTTTCATTTCCTGATTCCTTTGATTCATTTGACCTTTGATCCCTTTAATTCTTTAATAAATATTAACTTTGACCTTCGATCTTCGAACTTAGAACTTAGAAAATCAATCTTCGTGCATTGAATTTCGAACTTGAAAGATCGAACTTTGACTTTTGATCAATTTAATATCTGACATTTGATCGCCTCAGCCTTTGACTTCAAACTCCGAAAATCGAACATCAAACATCGACCTTTGACCTCTGACCTCTGACTTTTTATCATTGATCCCATTGGCGTTTGACTTCTGATATTTGATCCCTTGTTCCCTTTGTCCCTCGACCTATGACATCTGACCTCTGACTTTTTACCTTTGATCCCTCTGATCCATTTGACCTCTGACCTTCGATCCCTTTAACTGAATCATCTATTTTACCTTTGACCTTCGAACATCGATCTGCGAATATCGAACTTCGAACATTAATCTTCGAATCTCGAACATCGATCATCGAATCTCAAACTTCGAACATCGATCTTCGAACTTGAACCATCGAACTTCGACTTTCCATCTTTGACCTTTGATTCATTTGACCTCTGACCTTTGATCCCCTTGGCCTTTAACCTCTGATATTTGACCTTAGACTTCTGCCCTTTGATCCTCCTGATCCCTTTAACCCATTAATCTATTTGAATATCGAACTTTGACCTTTGATTTTTGATCATTGAGCCTTAATTTTTTTAAATTTAAAATGTTCCACAAAAATTGTCCTCACAGTGTTTTGAGTAATGTTGGTGACAGCATCCTACACCTGAAATGTAAGGATCACAAGGTTTCCTATAACGATTCATCATAATAATGTGCAAAATGAGGATATACTGACCCTGTTGAAGTGTGTCTCTATTTATTTGAGCTGGAGTGTGGCTCTATTTAGTTGAGCAGGGGTGTGCAGGAATAGCGGTGCATCAATCGTTTATTCTTTTCGCTCCCTTTTTTTGCTCAAGCAGTTTGTTGTTGTGCTGTCGCTTGTAGGCAGTGAATTTTGGCGATATTGCAGGCGACAGCATCAACACAAACCAGTCTTTTATGATAATCGATCGAGTTCGTGCGCTTCTCCTCCCGTGACAGTGACAAACATAAAGATACAAATTACAAAATTACATATGTACATATAAACCAAACAAATTAACTTTGTGAACATTGAACATAGAACATTGAATTTATAAAAAAGGCTTACTGTCTAAGTGTGTTAAAATCCACAAAAAATTAATTAGTGCTAAATTTATAAAATAAAATGTAAATTAAATTAACTATTATAAAAAAAACTAAAACTAAAACTGTTTGATCTACATTTGCAATACACTACTTAAACTACTATATCAAACTAAGCTAATCTAAAAATATATTAATTCCTAATAAACTACTATACTAATTAAAATCGCCACAATAATATAGAAATACAATTAAAACAACCACACCTTGAATTTGAAAAATTGTTAGCATACCCTATACATTGTAACATACACATATACAAACCGACACAAAAAAAAGCAAAGTGAAAATATACGAAATGAATTTGAATATACGAAACATGAAATTTGTTAGTTTCTAAACGAAAGGCACAGTAAATAAACATTTGGTCCTTCGAACCGGATTAGTGTTGTGGTGTTGTTGTTCTTTTTAAATTATTAAAAGAGCACACACAAATATTAAAAACCCACCCCTATTTTCGTGAAAAAGTGCAAAAAAGACTAAGTCTTTTTTTTTGAAAAAATCAAAACTTTGTGTGAAAAAAAAAATAATAATAATAATAATAAAAAAAAAAAAACAACAACGAATAGTGCGTGAAAAATTTGATACGCGCTTACTTAGTTTTTTTATGCTAAATTCGGGATAACATCAAAAACATTGTGAGTCGAACGGACAAAATCAATTGAAGAAACAGTGAAACCTATACATCTGTGAGCCGGTGATACAAAAACAAAAGAAATACAGTTACGGTGCATAACATTTTGAAACAGAAAAATACAAAAGTGAGAAAAACAAGAAACCGTTATAACGGTGAAAAAGCCGACTTGTTCGCGGTTTTTCTTGGCTACAGTTACAGCGACAATAGTTTCAGCGTCATCAACTACAGCGACAACACTTCCAGCAGCAACAACTACAGCAACCTCGGACCCGGGCAACAACGTCAACAGCAACAACAGTACACCAGGCAGAAGAAGGAGATAGCAGGTACCCCGCACAACCACATACCCAAGTCCCTATATACAAGGAAAAGGCAGTAAGTACATACATCTAAGCACGCAAAAACAAGAGATAAAGGGTGCCACATACTTTGCTCCACATAAAAGTACTGTATGGCTGTTCATTGCTACTGCCAAATTCGGACCCTGTATCGAATGGACTTGTTGCTACGTGCTTAATAGTAGATTTGCGCTATATTGAAATTTAAATTATATGCCTGGACGGATTGACGAAAACCTTTAACCCGACTGTTTGTTGGAAATAACTTACGACCACGACCATTTAACTCGACTGTAAATTTGACCCTCGTCGCTAGCGGAACGTTTGAAAAAAAAAATATATTTTACTGGTTTGCGTTCGTGATATTTTCGAAAAAAAAAAAACAAAAAAAAATTTGGAAAAAACTATTTTCGATTAATGGACTTGTCCTGTTTTGTCCTGCAGCGAAGGTAGAGGGCATACATACAAACATCAGAACATTTACGAGCTGTCGATAAAAATTTCGTTTTGCGCTATTCTGTCATGCCAGGCTGTTGACCCTTTTTCGTTACCGTTGGTGTTTTTTGTCTTTTCTCGAAATTATTGGTGACCCACACACACACATACTACAAGCAATATAACAAGCGCGAATTTTTCCTTTTGCTAACTTTCAAAATAGCCTAACTCCGAATTTTCGAAAATAAAAAATATTGTTGGCAATTTTTGAAAAAGTTGCATAAACTGTAAATTTCGAAATTCTCTGGGTGAGCATCAGTATAGCTCCCACTGGCAATGCACTTAAGTCCAGTTGTTTGAAATTAGCTTTTTTTTTGGAAAATTTTTGTCGGAAATTTGACAAAATTTAAAAATTCCAGAATTTTGAAAAATTCAAGTAGAAAAAGTTTTTCTTGGTTTTTTTACAATATCAAAAAAAAATTTATTAAAGACAAAACTTTAAACATTCATAATGGACACAATTTTATGCGACAAATTTGTTAATTGTGTGAATGACCTCATCGATTTTGAGAGTGTGTACTCAGTCACCAAGACGGAAGAAAATATCCATGCGTTAGAGGTAACGAGAGTGGAACTCAACTCGCTATGGGACCAAGTAAAAAA
This sequence comes from Polietes domitor, assembly GCA_947397865.1. Taxonomy (NCBI): domain Eukaryota; kingdom Metazoa; phylum Arthropoda; class Insecta; order Diptera; family Muscidae; genus Polietes; species Polietes domitor. Next base: position 11,516,576 of record OX377622.1, on the reverse strand, counting down.
ATCGTATTTGGAGTGCCGTGATCGAGTTGCGGAAAAGGATGAAAAAGCAATCGACAAGTCAAAACTGAGGACCCATTACAAGGAATCGTTGGCAAGTTATAAACGCGTCCTAAGTTCGCTGAATGATGAAATACAGACTCTGGAGGAACAACATTCAGAGGAGAAACGTTCACGTCAATCACAAAATCAACAGAAGGTTACTACGGAAATGGATTTTGCGCCCGTTTCAAGATTACCACCGTGCGATACAGATACATTCCAAGGAGGGTACAACAAGTGGCCCACCTTTAGAGATTTATTTTCTGCAATTTATATCAACAACTCTAAATTGAGCAAGGTTGAAAAACTATTTCATTTAACCCAAAAAACCGCGGGAGAAGCGCGGGAAATAATTAGCCACGTACCTTTAACCAATGAAGGTTTTGACATAGCCTGGAAAAATTTAGTAGACAGGTACGAAAACAAACGAATGCAAGTAAACGAACAACTTAAGATACTTTTTAGTTTACCTTTCGTCTCGATTGACTCCAGTTCAACTATTCAAAAGTTGCAACGTACAGTCAACAGTTGTGTTCAAACTTTGAAATCGCTCAAAATTGAAACAAATAATTGGGATCCGATCTTGATATATCTCAGTTCAACAAAGCTACCTCGGAATTTCTTAGAAGAATTCGAGAATACATTACAAAATTGTGCGACTCTTCCAACATGGTCTGAATTTGATTCGTTTTTGACACACAAATTTAAGACCCTAGAATCAGTTGGTAATATAAAACCTTCGACTTCAAGGTATAGTCAGTCTAGATCTGATTATGGCAAGAAGGAAAAATCGATACAATCATTTCAAACTAATGTTTCAACAAAATTTCAAAATACGAAACAACGTGCTAATTCAAAACCAAACAATGAAAATTATGTAAAAAAGGATGTGTGTTGCCCCCTTTGTAAGGCACAGCATTTTTTACGAGATTGTTCAAAATTTTTGGAAAAAAGCATAAATGATCGGATTCATGTGGTTAAAATTTCCCATTTATGCTATAATTGCCTCTCCTCAAACCATGGAGTTAAAGATTGCAGAAATCCCTACAAGTGTCGCGAATGCAATTTAAAACATCATACTACGCTCCATAAGGTAACTGCGACCCAAGCCGGGGCTCAAGAAAAACCTAGAAAAGAAGCACGTCCTAGTACCAGTGCGACAGCCTTAGCAACTTTAATACAGTCCACCGAAGTTTCAACACCAGCTAATATTACCGCCTTGACCCTTCAGAAAAATCAATCCAGTATACCAAATCCTACCGAAACTTTGCTTTTTACTGCCGTTGTGCAAATTGAATCTCGAGGTCATCGGTATGATGCCAGGGCTATTATAGATCCTGGATCACAATCAACATTCATTTCGGAAAAATTGAAAAACCGTTTGAGTCTTCCAACTAAAAGAAACTTAACCCACGTAACAGGGTTAAGCCAAATAGTTTCTGAAACTTCATCAAAATCCTGTCTTTTTACGCTTTGCTCACGTCTAGACCCTCGCTTTGAACTAGAAGTTTGGGCACCCGTTTTGAAGAATTTACCATCGAATTTGCCTCCAAAAACTTTGGATATAACACAAATTCGCGATGCTACCAGCCTTGAACTAGCAGATCCTAGATTCTACGCAAGCCAACCCGTTGATATTCTTATTGGAATGGACATAGGACCCTTAATTTACACAATGGGGATTCCTATGAAATCAGTCGGACCACTTTTGGCCCAAAAAACTGTATTTGGATGGATTGTTGGAGGACCCATGACACATGAAATGCAGAATAGCAGTCGCATATCACTATACAACACAATTTCCATTGAGAAAATTCTAACACGATTTTGGGAGGTGGAGGAAACCCCAAAAAAGGTTTTGAGATCTGAGGCTGATAAATTTTGTGAAGAAAATTATAAAAATACGACCCGAAAAGATAGTACGGGAAGATATATTGTAACACTACCGTTCAATACTTGTGAGGAACTAGGCGCATCCAGAAATATTGCATTAGCCCAATATTATAGAATGGAGAAAAAACTTCAGAAAACACCGGAATTAAAAGAGCAGTATGATAAAGCCATTCTAGAGTATCTGGAATTAGGACACATGAGAAAAATCTCGCCCTTGGAAATAGAGAAATCACCTCACTACTACTTACCGCATCATGCCGTTGTAAAGCCAGATCGAATAACAACAAAGCTTAGAGTTGTCTTTAATGCATCTAGCCCCTCGTCAAATAAGAAAAGTCTCAACGATGTGTTACATCCTGGACCAATTCTTCAACAAGACTTAGTTTTGCAGATTTTGAAGTGGAGGTTCTTCAAATATGTATTTAATGCCGATGTTACAAAAATGTATCGACAGATTCTACTTGACCCTTCACAAACAAAATATCAACGAATTCTCTTTCGAAAAACACCAAATGATCCAGTTGAAGATTTCGAACTTTTAACAGTAACATTCGGTGTAAATTGTGCGCCATTCCTGGCCTTAAGAACACTTATTCAACTTGCAGAAGATGTGAAGAGCTCCTGGCCTATTGCAGCAGATATTATCCGAAATAACCTGTATGTCGACGACGTATTAACTGGGGGGCACACGTTGGATGAAACTATTACAGCTCGAAGACAATTAACGTTGGCTTTAGAATCAGCAGGATTCGAACTTAGAAAATGGACAGCAAACGATCCTCTCATTATACAAGAGTTACCATCAGATGTTCTTCTGCCGGTTAATTGGCTAAATTTGTCAGAAGATGCATCAACAAAAACATTAGGAATTCGATGGAATATGTCTACAGATTCGTTTACATTCACCGCTCCTCAAATCGAGCAGTCACTCACCTGTACTAAACGAGACGTTCTATCAACTATTGCGAAATTTTTTGACCCATGTGGATGGTTGGCGCCAGTTATTGTAGTGGGAAAGTTAATTATGCAGCAAGTTTGGTTGGACAAGATTAATTGGGATGACATTCTGAAAACAGTAACACAACTTAATTGGCAGAAATTTGTAAAAGCCTGCCCGGCAATCAACACAATCGCTATTCCTCGCTGGATTCGTTTCACAAAAGAGAGTCGAGTTGAAATTCATGGCTTCTGTGACGCCTCGGAGATTGCATATGCAGCCGCAATTTATATTAGAATTGAAAATAATCCCAACATAACACATACCTTTCTTCTAGCGGCTAAGACTCGCGTGGCACCAATCAAAAAGGTTTCTCTTCCTCGACTTGAACTTTGTGGAGCAGTTCTGTTGGCTAATTTGTCGGCTGCTGTAATTCCAAATCTTCGACTTGAACAAGTTTCAACATATTATTGGACCGATTCAACTATTGTCCTGGCCTGGCTAAATAAACCACCTTGTTCTTGGAGTACATTTGTGGGTAATCGTATTTCGGAAATTCTAGATTGTGTTGGTGAGGCCAAATGGCAACATGTAGACTCCAAAGACAACCCAGCTGACATTGCGAGTCGTGGTTGTTCACCTGTTGATTTGCAATCCCACAATTTGTGGTGGCATGGCCCTCTATGGTTAAATTTGTCAAAAAACCAATGGCCTGTGAACAAGCCAATACAAGAAACAAGCCTGGAATCAAAGCCACTTAAAGTATTCGCCACAACAACATTTGAAGACCCCTTGAATAGATTTTCGTCTTTATCTCGCGCTTATAAAGTTTTATCTTATGCGCTACGATTGTGGAGAAATACGGGTAAAAATCGGAATCATCTGAGAATTTCCTCTCAGGAAATAACAGTAGAAGAAATCCGAGATATTAAGACTCGGCTTATCAAGGAAACCCAGAAACACTATTTTGCCCCAGAACATCAAGCGTTAACACAAAAGACTAGAATTCCACCAAGCAGCCATCTCCTGACATTAAACCCCTTTCTTGACTCAAAGGGAATTATCAGATCAAACGGTCGTCTTGTACAGTCACCTGCTTTAACTTATAACGAACGGCATCCAATTCTACTATCTTATGATGCCAAATTGTCTCAGTTGCTGGTAGAGTTTACACACAAAATTACTCTACACGGTGGAAATCAACTGATGATGCGAGTTTTAAGAGCGGAATTCTGGATATTTAGGCTGAAACCACTTGTAAAGAAGGTTATTCACAGCTGTCGAACTTGCATACTCTACAAACAGCATACTCAAAACCAGATTATGGCAGCTCTTCCTCCAGAACGTACGTCATTGTCTCGACCATTCAACAACACGGGAGTTGACTTTGCAGGTCCGTTTACTATTAAAAACTTTACAGGCCGTGCTTGCCTTATCACGAAAGGTTATGTATGCATTTTTGTGTGCTTCGCCACAAAGGCAATACATCTGGAGCCCACAAGCGATTTATCGACCCAATCTTTCCTAGCAGCTCTTGCTCGATTCATCGGTCGTCGCGGATGTCCAGCTCGTATATACTCCAATAATGGAACAAATTTTGTGGGTGCTGCGGAAATACTGAAAAAGGACCGAATTGCATTTCTAAAGCAAATTCAGATGGCCGCCCTTCAACAAAATACGCATCAAAACTTAGAATGGAAATTCATCCCTCCAGGTGCTCCTCATATGGGCGGACTTTGGGAGGCAGGGGTTAAATCTTTCAAAACTCATCTACGTAAGGTCATGCCAAAGATGAATTTCACCTTTGAAGAATTTTCTACAATATTGACTCGAATTGAATCTTGTCTAAATTCCAGACCCCTAAGTTTCGCTAGCGACGACCCAAATGATCTATCTCCATTAACACCAGGACATTTTCTGATCGGTACTTCCATGCTTGCCCCTGCGGAACCAGATATATCTGAAGAAGACATCACATTCGCCAATCGATGGAAACGCCTGAGAATCATTTCGCAACACTTATGTCAGAGATGGAAAGCGGAATATCTTAACGAATTGCATAGAAGAAACAAATGGAAGTACCAACAGGATAATGTAAAGGTTAACGATCTTGTTGTCATAAAAGATGAAAGGCTAGCTCCAAACGAATGGAAACTAGGACGAATAGAGAAAACGTACCCGGGACTCGACCAAAATATACGCGTAGTAGATATACGGACTGCTAGCGGCGTAATAAGTCGGCCCATTACAAAGACGGTCAAGTTATTTTCGAACTGACTATATTTTTCATCTCCATCACCTATCAAATTCAACACTCACACAATTTTTTATGTACTTTTAGTAATGGCTGGCTATCTACCACGGCAGGACAGGTCTCCTGAACATCGTCGTCGAAATGAGCGTCCAGGCAGATCCGAGGACCGTCCCGACCGAAGCAACCAGCGTCCCGACCGAAGCAACCAGCGTCTCGACCGAAGCAACCAGCGCCACCAGGATCAAGGGCGTCGCCCCGCCGACTGGCAATTCTCCTGTGGCATTTGTCAGGAAGACCATGCTATACGGTCTTGCCACGTCTTCAGGCAAATGACTCCACAAAGGCGTTACGAGGTGGTCGAAAGGCGCGGATATTGTCGCAATTGCTTGGCCCGCAGTCATTTGGCTCCGGACTGTCAAAATTTAACGGGTTGCCGCGACTGCGATAGACGTCACCACACACTGCTACATGGGGCGCCGCAGCTCGCCATTTTTCTCAGGCCTGACAGTCCCACGGATGTAGCATATCTGCGAGCGACCGTGTTCGTACCTACGGCCATGGTGCGAATCCTGGATAGTCGTGATACTTGGTCATCCATGAGGGTCCTGCTATGTCAGTCGGCGGTGGTGTCACGAATTGCCTCATCGACGTGCAGCCGGTTGGGGCTGACGACTTTTCGCCGCCAGAATCATCGCTTTGCCTCCTTCAAACTAAGGTCGAGGCATGAAAGGGATACGCAAATATTCAGGGTTGACGCTCTGATCACCGAGGAGCTGCCACGACGACCCTATTCTGACCCTATAATAGAAGACCCAACGAGGGACTTCGGACGTCATTCCCTTGCAGACGTGGATCCGTGCTGCAACACCCCGGTAGATGTTGAACTGGGGGTCGATGTCTATGCTGTGGTTCGTCGAGATGGGGTATCACCTACTGGGCTAGGAGTTGTGGATGCCTACCAGACGGCGCTGGGCTACGTTTTCGCCGGGCCCACGAACATCGGAAGAAACTTACATTAAAACCGAAAATTGTAAATAATGTCACCAAGTCACGGGGGGGGAGAATGTTGAAGTGTGTCTCTATTTATTTGAGCTGGAGTGTGGCTCTATTTAGTTGAGCAGGGGTGTGCAGGAATAGCGGTGCATCAATCGTTTATTCTTTTCGCTCCCTTTTTTTGCTCAAGCAGTTTGTTGTTGTGCTGTCGCTTGTAGGCAGTGAATTTTGGCGATATTGCAGGCGACAGCATCAACACAAACCAGTCTTTTATGATAATCGATCGAGTTCGTGCGCTTCTCCTCCCGTGACAGTGACAAACATAAAGATACAAATTACAAAATTACATATGTACATATAAACCAAACAAATTAACTTTGTGAACATTGAACATAGAACATTGAATTTATAAAAAAGGCTTACTGTCTAAGTGTGTTAAAATCCACAAAAAATTAATTAGTGCTAAATTTATAAAATAAAATGTAAATTAAATTAACTATTATAAAAAAAACTAAAACTAAAACTGTTTGATCTACATTTGCAATACACTACTTAAACTACTATATCAAACTAAGCTAATCTAAAAATATATTAATTCCTAATAAACTACTATACTAATTAAAATCGCCACAATAATATAGAAATACAATTAAAACAACCACACCTTGAATTTGAAAAATTGTTAGCATACCCTATACATTGTAACATACACATATACAAACCGACACAAAAAAAAGCAAAGTGAAAATATACGAAATGAATTTGAATATACGAAACATGAAATTTGTTAGTTTCTAAACGAAAGGCACAGTAAATAAACAGACCCCCTTCTACAATTACCACCATAAGTAAACGCCGATGTACGTATATTATGTTTTACCACCTCTATCAGAATTCGTTGTCAGAACTATGTTATTTTGTTACACAGTGTATTTAGAGAAAAAATGGATTGAATTCGTTTGTCCCTTTTACTGCATTTATATTTCCACATATAAATAAAAACATTAAACTTAAATATTACCTATCTTTCTCGTCAGAATTGTCACCAAGAGCCGACTCATAGATGACCCTAAATGACTCATATGATTGAAATTGATGCACATGGAACAGATGCACGACTCTTCCACGAAATGGCAAATTTAATGTTGAATTCTCGTGATATGCGAGCATTTAATTTCCGTTTTCCGTTGTGAAGTGCTGCAGTTCTCCTGAAGTGTTGAAGGTGCTTCACTCAACTCACACACGCCGACCCACCGACTGAACGACCGACAGTATTCAATATCAGTAATTATGCGCGATTTACTCGTACTTGAGCTGGGATTTTAATGTTGTTAGGATAATTTTGCTCATTTATTTAAACTTTATACAGACAGACAGACGGACGTGCATCAATTTTTCGCTTTGTTGTTGCCGGCGCATTGTGGCACGATGGTGAAGATGACTTCGAGTATGTAAATCTTTGCAACTCATTAAAATCGCTGAACATGTTTAACATAGCGCCAATGCGAGGTTAGTTCGACAAGTTGTTGTTGAAATCACACCAAAAACCGGAAACCGAGTATCAATTAAAACATTAGTTGTCGCAATTAAAAATTAATTCATTTTGAGCTTTCATAAAGGTCAATTAATATATTAATTAAATCAATGTTCTAATTAATTTAAATTTATTTTCTTATAGAATAAAATAGAAAAGTTGAGTGGTTTTCCCTCCTCAAGTACTTCCCAGACAAATGTGGATACCGGACGTGAAATTAAATCATCAATAATCGATTTGCCAATGTATGAAATCATCTAAGACTTGGTATTTGTTTTGTAAATATGTATAACCCTATTATATGTAAAATTTAATCCAGGGAATTTGAGAGTGAGGATATCTATAAGTCGGTTTTACCGGCCGCTACATTTTTATTTCTTTAATTTAATTTTTCGTTTCTGTAATCCATTTTTAATTGAACATTTTTGGAATTTATTTTTGCTCCGCTAGAATGAATCTATGACAACGTTAGCATCGATCACAGAAATTCATTCACTTTCATACACACGCTTATGAACAAGCGAACAAACAACGAAGATATTGTTTACATGTCACTGAACATGAATCACAATTAACAGTCATAGCTGTATATTATATTAGTTATATTATCAATAGTTGAATTTTTGGTATTTTCAATTTATCTTGAATTAAAAAAATTTTTAAATTTTTGCGAAGAAAAATAAATTAGCCATTTTGTATAGCTGCCAAACTGTTGGTGAACTTAGAGAATTTTGTTAGAATAACTTGGAAATAAATCTTTCTAGGATTTTTTGAAAGTTTTATGAACACTCTAATGTAAATATTTGTACACGCCTTAATATAAATATATATATACATTAGGATGGGTCACGAAAATAAATTGCAGCGGCCAACCCTCAAAAATGAAGATTCGATTGTTTAATGATGATCTGCAAATTATTTTGTCACTGGGTCAAGCCATATGTGAGCTAAACGCTCCTGAAAACACGTCTAAAATCATGTTTTCCCCGTCTTATTGCTTATACCCTCCACCACAGGATATGAGGTTTTTCACTCAGTATGCTTATATTTACTAGACATTGGGTATATGCATTCTGCTTACAGCAGAAACGTGCACCATAAGTGATTCTTATTCGTAGGGGGTGAAATGGGACAAAAAGGGATAAAAATGGTACATATCAAACGACAACAGCTAGAAACACGAAACTCGGAGTGTACATTCCTCTAATTGAATCGATACATATTATAAAATCAACTTTTCCAAATTCGTACTTTTAAGGGATAAAAGATGAATAGAGGGATAAAAAAGGGTACCAACCAAACGCCTGCACCTAGAATGAAATGAAATTCGGTGTCTATATTCCTCTGATTGCGTAATTACGTAAAATAAAGGGACATTTCGAAATTCGTACGCTTAGGGGGAATAATATTGTACTAGAGTCTTTAAATTTGGAGTATACATGCCTCTGATTGCGTGGACACTTTAAATAAACAGATTTTTCGAAATTCGTACTTTTTGGGGTTAAAATGAAAAAGGGGATAAATATAGTACCAACCAAATGAAAGCAGCTAGAGTCATGAAATGCGGAGTATACATTCCTCTGACTGCGTAGACACAAGAAATAAATGTTTTTTTCCTTTCAAGGGATACAATGGGTACAGAGGGATAAAAATGGTACAAACTAAACGGCTACAGCTAGAATGATGAAATTCGGTGTGTACATCCCTCTAATTGCGTAGACACGTAAAATAGAGAGAATTTAGAAAGTCGTACTCTTAAGGGACAAAAGTAGGAAAAAGGGGATAAAAATGGTACCAACCAAATGGCAGCTAGAGTCATAGAATTCGGTGTATACATTCCTCTGAATGCATAGACACGCAAAATAAAAAGATTTTTCCAAATTCTTATTTTCAAAAGGCACAATGAAAACAGAGGGATACATATGGTTCCAACTAAACGGCTACAGCTAGGATGGTGAAATTTGGAGTGTACATCCCTCTACTTTCGTAGACAAGTCAAATAAAGAGATTTAAAATGGGAAATAGAGGGATAAAAATGGTACCAACCAAATGGCCGCAGCTAGAGTCCAGGAATTCGGTGTCTATATTCCTCTGATTGCGTAGACACGTAAAATAAAGGGATTTTTTGAAATTCGAACATTTAGGGAGTAACATGGAAAAAGGGGATAAAAATCGTACCAACCAAATAGCCGCAGCAAGAGTCATGAAATTCGGCGATGCATTCCTCTGACTGTCTAGAAAGGAAAAATGAAAAAGTTTTCGCAAATTCGTACTTTCAACGGATACAATGACAACAAACGGATACAAATGGTACCAACTAAACGCATGCGGATAGAATGATGAAATTTGGTGTGTACATCGCTCTAATAGCGTAGACACGTAAAATAAAGAAAATGGAATTCAGTGTATACATTCATATAGACTCGCAAAATAAAAATATTTTTCCAAATTAGCACTTTCAAGGGATACAATGGGAACAGAGGGATAAATATGGTACTAACTAAACGGCTAAAGCTATAAATTTGCGTTGACGCGTAAAATAATGAGACTTTTCGAAATTTGTACTTTTAAGGGGGTAAAATGGGAATAGAAGGATACAAATGTTACCAACCAAAAGGCCGCAGCTAGAATAATTGAATTCGGTGTATACATTCTTCACACGAAAAATGAAAAGGTTTTTGCAAATTCGCACTTTCAAAAGGTACAATGAAAACAGAGGGTACCATCTAAACGGCTACAGCTGGAATGATGGAAATTGGTGCATGCAATTCCTCTGACTGTATAGACATCCAAAATAATTTTTTACCTTTGTTGCAAAAGTTGATATAATCATGAAGTTAGGTTAACATGCATTGTGTACGTGAGATATAATGGATTTTCAAAATATGTACTTTTGGAATTAAAATAGGATGGAAATACAACCCACCAAAGGGCTGCAGACGAAAGTGCACCCACTATATATATATATATATATTTGGTTATTTACTCTTTTTTGAAGATGCTGCCTTATATTTACTTTTTGAATTGACTTGAAGCATAATTTCGATATGTGTGCCAGTTACAATATTAGTGGTCTAAGTCACACAATATCCGTTCTGAAATATGCAGTGGTTTAAGTTGAGTCAATTGAAAAATATTTTTCCACGAAGCACAAAATTGTTTTCTTCTCAAAATTGAAAAAATTGAACAAACAAAATCTTTATTTTTTTTTCGCAAAAGTGATATTTCCTTACCAAAAGTGAAAGAAAACACAAAATATTTTATTTCAAAAAATAATAATTTTTTTTTAGTTTTCTCGTTTGCATTTTTTTGTCTGTAATCAATATTTGATTTGACCACGAGAGAAAAATGAGTACATAATTACAAAAAAGGAGCTGAATTATTCTGACAGATCAACCAGAATATCCAGAAACATTTCGTGTATGAAATATAATTAATACAATTGTCGTTTCTGCTCAATATTCTTCTTGGAATTCAAAAAAGAAAACTATTTTTGTTTATTTTTTATGTGCTGAACACATTATAAGAATTCCTTTACGCTCAAATTACACTCAGTCAGTGTCAAATTTGGTCTGCCCAAACCACAATTAAAATGAGAGGGGTACATTTTGTATAAATGTCAAAAATAAAAGTTCTTAAATCTGAGATCTGATCAAACTAAAGAGAAAAATTGGCATATCTCATTTTTTGGATTTTTGACTTATAACACTATCATTCTAACTGGCACATATATATATAGAATAAACATATTGGTAGTCTTGCCTTATAAGCGTGGCTTAAAAAATAAAAAGTTTATTTTATACATAAAATATTATATTTATTTGTTTAAATTTATTTTTTTAATGAAAAAAAAAACTGTAAAATTTTCCTGAAATGTTACTGTAGCCTCTGTGAAGTACAATCCATTGGGAGGGTATATAAAGTTCTACCCAGTCGAAATTAACACTGTTTTTTATTGTTTTATGTTGCATTTTTTGTCAAAAAAAAATATCCTGAATTCATAGACCCTCGGAAGGACTTTAAATATAAATTTTTAGTCTTGTCGTAGAATAACTCGTCGTACTATTGGACTTTAGATTGATTTTTTGTGGAAACATTTTGCAATGATGTCTAAATGATGAATATCGACGCCGCAGCGCTTGTGAAATAATTTAATACAGAGGATGGATTTTTAGAGCCAAATCTTTCAAACTATTTTTACAATGTAAGACGTTTGTTCAAAAGGAATATTTTTTAAAATATTTATCACATACAAACTATATTTGGCACAAACATAGTATTGGCATCATAATAAAGCTAAGAAACCACAATTTCGAATTAAAAATTGAGTGCAAAATCTCTTCAAATGTGTGAGAAACAGTTCGACAAAGTCAGAAAAAGAAATAAGATTTTTTCAATTCTCAAAGTCTAAAAAACGTGAAAATCTGTAATCCAAAAAAAAAATATTTTTTTCTTCGCATACGTAAAATTTTTTTAAAAAACAAAAAAATTAAAAAAAAATAATTTTCTTTAAAATCGAAAAATACGAAAAGTAGTCCATGTTTGCCGATTGCCCGATTTTTAATGTTAATATCTCAAAATAATCCTTGGATCCTTGTGTAATTTTGGTTTTTTACAGAACTCAAAAATGTCTACTGGAACAAAAGTTTTTGAATTTTTGGCCGATGGATTTTGATTCTGAACCACTGTTCCTGCATCAATTTCTTTCCGATGTTCATCATTTAGGCATCGTTGGAAAGGCATTGACTGCAGCTATTTATTTTTTGTAAAATACTACTTCCAAATACTAAAAACTTTTCAGTTGTCCTTATGAAAAAAAGAAATACTATAAAAGTCCAACAATTCGACCAATAAGTTACTCTATGACAAGGATCTATTAATTCAGGGAAAAAAAAAATTGAACAAAAATTCAACAACAACATTACTCGGGAACATCATGATTTTTAGGGATGTTTTCAGGAGCGTTTAGCTCACAGACGGCTGGATCTAGAAAGGAAATAGTTTCCCAATCATCGCTAAACAATCCAAACTTTATTTTCGTGTGGTAAGTGGAAATTGTTTTTACATTTGTATGGACGCCGACCCAGCCTAATGTACAAACATACATCTAAATATAGTGGCGTACATATCCTCAGGACATGTGGTGTATGCTCATGCATTGCTTTGCTTTTTTATTTTCCCCGATTTAATTTTGTAACGCAAGTACTTCATAACGCAAACGCCAGCCCATTGTGCACAATAATTGAATTTCAAGTTAATTGCTGCTGTATATGAAGTAGAATTGCATGGAATAGAAATAAATGCCTGGAAAAAAGTATCAGCGATGCTTTTGCCGCCAATACAACAACAGCAATCGCTATTCAATTTTTATTTTTATTATTTATTTGTTGATCGCCAGTATTAGCTGCGTGTGTGTTTGTGTGTAGTAATGACGCCTGGCCACTTGTTTTTTTCTAAATAAATCAATTAATTTATTACACTGCCGTCCGACGTTGTTTGTTTTGGTCAGAATTCAATAGTGCTGCAACTCAATTATGTTTCTAATTGATGTGCTGTGTAAACATTTGAAAAATGTAATTGTGGATTGCGCCGGGGGGAGTGTAGTTGCAACTGCATGTCCGCGCAAGAGGATATTGCATTAGGAGTCACAAATTACAAGAGGACCCGAATATGATACCATAAATGACGTGCCAAAAGTGCACACAAATTACGGGAGTTGCTCTTGTTGCAGTTGCTAATAAAGAAGAGACAGGGTTATAAGAATGGAGCGATACATGAAATAAAAATGAGTTTTCTTGGTTAAATTATATTAAAAAAAAATAATAAATAAATAAATGAAGATCTTTCGATTAGAATAAATTTCCAACATAAAACAAGTGAAAACGGTGTTAAGTTCAGCCGAGCCGATACATTATATACCCTCCACCATGGATTCTACAGAGGTTGTCGATTTTACGTACAAGTGCGGTAACACTGCAGGAAAGTGTTAAACTTTTCTAATAAAGCAAAACCAAAACAAATAAAAATAAATATAAAATTTTAATTATTTTAAACCTCTGTTATAATACAAGGCTTCTAATATGTTTATACTATATATATCAAAAAAAAAATAATTATAAATTCAAGTCAGTTCAAAAAGTATATAAAGGGTTTTCCAATAGGTACTTGACAACTTTGAATTTAATTTGTGAACGCACTTTTCCTTTTTTCAGTAAACTTAACATTTTCATGGTAGAGTACACAAACGAACAACGTATGCAAATTATAACAAGTAAGGACAGGCTAAAGTCGGGCGGGGCCGACTATAATTTTTAAAATTACGTCCTCCCCTAGTGTTTTCAATAGTCTTATTTTCCATTCCCTCATTTTTGCCCATTTAATTTCAAATTTTATCAGCAAATGTATCCCACGCTTATCTACTTTTCAACATATCTACTTTACCGCATTGTTTGTGTCCTTTATATAAAGGATGATTTTTTAGCTATTATCTTTTTGGCAACACTGGTTTAAACAGCTGACGCACGTTTTGTGTTTTGTTTCACTGTCAAACATCTTCATGAATTGTCTTACGAACGAACAACGCTTGCAAATTATTGAATTTTATTATCAAAATGCGTGCTCTGTTAAGAAAGTTCATCGCGCGCTTCCATTTTATGGTCAGAGTTCAATCGACCCACTGAAGCGGCTATTCAGGCTATTGTGACTAAATTTCGCACCAAATTTACATTGTTGGACATTAAACCACCAACACGCTTACGTAGAGTGCGAACTGAAGAAAATATCGCAGCTGTATCGGCCGGAGTCAATGATGACCATCAATTATCGATTCGTCGCCGATCGCAGCAATTGGGCCTCTGTTACTCAAAAACGTGGAAATGCCAATATTGGACTAAGCGGATGGACCATTTGAGGCGCAGTCAAGGTCAACATTTGCATGAAATAACCTTCAAACATTAAATTATATGGATCGTACTATCGATTCAAATAAAGATTTCATGCATTTTTCTGCATTTTTATGTGTTTTTTCTTGAAAAACTTTCCTATAGCTTTTAAAAAATCACTTTATAGGGTCTCAAGTCAATATTTCACCCCCATCCTGGAGGTGGAGGGTACAAAAATTCCAATGAAAAAACATGGAATGTTTTGGGGATCGTTTAGCTCCGTTTCATGGGCAAAATCAAGTAAGTTTTAAAGGTAATAGCCCAACTAAGAAAAATTCATAATGATTTTATCATAGAAATGGTTTTTTGGGTTCCAGAGAGTTGCCGATTTTTATGTAAATAAATTGATTTTGTAGTTTCATTCGCGAACAGTTGAAGGAAACTATTTTTCAAATATAATTTTTGTTAATGTAATTGAATTCCTTTCTAATTTCTGAACAGCTGACAGGATCGGTACGAATTTTGATTTTTTCTAAATTTTTTCCTAATTATTTAGTTTGAACTTTAATCTATTGCAAAAAAGTAAAATCTTCATAAATTTATTCTATTTTTTTATTTTTAAAAAATGTCTAATATATTTTTTTACTCGTTCACATATATATTTTTTGCTGATTTTGTCTTTACTCAGATAATTTTTTTAAGTAGTTCCAACAAAAAAATATTTCTTAATATTAGTTTCTCTGAGAAATTTCCGGCAAGAAGCCTTAGTTGATATGTCAATTGAGTCTGTCAAAAACAACCATAAACGGTTTACAAGAAAAACCCAATGTGATGCCAATTTGCCTTTTAATACTGCGTTTAAGTAAGTTTTCAGATTCTCCGTTGGTACGCTAGTTTATCTGTTTTACTACCGTTTGGATGGTTTTCACAATTTGTCCAATACTACATAGTCATACTACATGCCAGTCTTAGTCAAAAATCCAAAAAAAAAAAATATACCAATTTGTCTCTTTAGTTTGATCAAATCTCTAATTAAGAACTTCTATTTTTGACATTTATAAAAAATGCACCCTTACAATAATGACATTTCTCATTTTATGTACACCAAAATTGTCTTTAGTGTTAGTTTGAAAGTGGTCCAAGTGGTGATGTAAGGCAATGCAAACAAACATTTTTTATTTATAATGTCCATTTTAGGTGATTCAGATAATTTGAATAACATATAAAATGATAATAATTTATAAAAGTTCGATATAATAGTAGGATATTCTAAGAAAAAAATTTTGTGCTTCAATGGAAAAATATTTTTCAATTGACTCAATCATAAACCATTACATATCTCAGAACGGATAAAGTGTGACTTAGACCACTATCATTCTAACTAGCACATATCACTTCAACTTCTGCTGTGTCTTTCAATTATTTTGTATACTTCCCAATTTTTAAACTATTTTTCTTGTTTCTTTTTACATCGATTTATAATACCCTTATATAATCCTTTATTATAAAATTGGCTTACAATGCTTTAAAATATATTTTTTATTTTTCTCCAAATTTTTATCTTGTCCACTTTTATTTAAAACTCTTAAATACGTTGTTCCCTTTCCTGATGTTATTTTCTTATTTTCTCAACTTGTCTCCTAGTTTACACCATTATAAACTATTATCCTGTTACATGTTCATTATTTTCGCACCTTTCTTATAACTTTTTATACCCTCCACCTCCAGGATGGGAGTATACTAACTTTGTCATTACGTTTGTAACACCTTGAAATATCGACCTGAGACCCTATAAAGTATATATATTCTTGATCGTCATAAAATTCTAAGACGATCTAGCCATGTCCGTCCGTCCGTCCGTCCGTCAGCCAGAAGCACAAAATTCGGTGTGTACATTCCTCTAATTGAGTAGATACATAATATACAAGTATTTTTTCCAATTTCGTACTTTTAAGGGGTAAAATGGGAATAGAGGGATAAAAATGGTACCAACCAAACGACTGTACCTAGAATAATGAAATTCGGTATATACACTCCTCTGATTGCATAGACAAGTAAAATACACGGATTTTTCAAAAGTAGTACTTTTTGGGGTTAAAATGAAAAAAAGGGGATAAAAATAGTACCAATCAAATGACCGCAGCTAGAGTCATGAAATTCGGAGTATACATTCCGCTGACTGCGTAGACACGGAAAATAGACGAATTTTTCGAAATTCATTCTTTTTGGGGCTAAAATGAAAAAAGGGTATACAAATAGTTCCAACCAATGGTACAGAGGGATAAAAATAGTACCAACTAAACGACTACAGCTAGAATGATGAAATTCTAATTGCGTAGAAACGTCAAGGGGGTAAAAATGGTACCAACCAAATGGGCGCTGCTTGAGTCATGGAATTCGGTGTATACATTCCTCTGACTGTATAGACACGCAAAATAAAATGTTTTTTTTCCAAATTCGTAATTTTTCTTTTACGGCAAAAATTGGTTGAATCATGAAGTTAGGTTATTTTGCACTATGTACGTCTGATACTGGATTTTCAAAATTTGTACTTTTGGAATTAAAATAGAATGGAAATACAACCAACTGTAGCACACACCATCTACCAATATTTATGGCCTTTATGCTTATTGAAAATATAAATATAAGAATATTTATTTATATATATTTGCCTGTAATATTACTGCACTTCTACGAAAAGCGACAACCTCTGTGGAATGCAATCCATGGTGGAGGCCAAACTTAACGCCGTTTTTACTTGTTAATTTTATTGTGGAAATGATGGAAAAAATATGCGAAGAAATATGTAAAATTTTCTACATAATTCCCGCGGGATTCCCGTACGAATTTCCCGGGATGCGAGAAATGAAAAATGTGCAATTTCCCAAAATCCCGGGATGCAAACCCTATTTGTTACCCACCCCGGGCTTTTTCAGCCTTTTTATATTTTTCTCTATATTTTGCTTTTTATCCTTTCTACCTATTTCTACACCTCACAAATGATTGAAAATAAAGTTTCAATTTTTATAATATCTAAATTTCGACCATTTAATTTCCCTTCCTTATCGTCGACATTATCACGTAGTTTGTCACACATAATATGCGATATCTACTCATCTCCTAGACTTTTAAATAGTTTTTAGTCTAGTTTTTGGTACTTTTTATCCCTTTTAAAACACCGTTTTAAATTTTTATAACTTCCTGTTTTCTCAACCTTCGAAGTCCTTTGTTTTGTCTTTCGAGTTTTTACCTCTAGTTATCCACTTTCCCAATATATCCCCGTTTTTCCCTATTTCCTTTAAAATGACACTCCCAACATTAGCATTTGAAATATCGACCAATCTGGAGTTTTTAGTATAGAACTAGAGATATATCCGCATATTTCTGATACTAATCTAGTTCGACCGCTTCAAACTTTTAAATATCTCCACCATCCACGCCGTACCACATTTTAATTTGAAATTGTACAGATATTTATGTTTGTCGATGTTTATACATATGAACAGATATTTATGTTCCAATTATAGCCATAGCGAATTTTTCAATTTTCGTTATAAATCTTAATCGATATTAAATTGCCTTGCCAACATGTGGCACTGGAATGGCATTCTGTGTTCGCTGCCGAAGAAAATTAATTTCGATTAAAAAATTCAGTTTTTCTCAATGGAATTTGTTGTTTTCAATAAAAATTCACAGAAAAAATGTGACGGGAATACAATTTCAATATATTTTCAATACAGTAGCCTCCTAACGAATACACGGCCAGTTAAGTCAAACTGCACTGGTAGGAGGAGATAATAAATGAATTATGCTGTGTCGTCATATCTGTAGGTGTATGTGTGTGTATATTATATATATGAAAAATATCTCAGTATAAATATGTATTCAGGAATAAAAACGAGAGAGAAATGTTATTGAAATATTAAATAAAGCGGAAAAGGAAAATATTATCGGTTTAAATCGACCGTGTGATTTGTACAAACACACACACACACTCGTTTATAAATAGACTGGTTGTGAGTGACTTATCAGGTGGTGGCACGCTGTGGGTGACAAGTCACCTGAAACAATAATTTTCGACTGTGGTTACCGTTATAACTATTGTAGGAAGGTTAAATGATGAACTCCTATTTTGGGTTCAAGGAATTTAAAAGCCGAATTTATATATTTATTATTTTAATTTTTATTTTAATTTTAATTTTAATTTTAATTTTAATTTTAATTTTAATTTTAATTTTAATTTTAATTTTAATTTTAATTTTAATTTTAATTTTAATTTTAATTTTAATTTTAATTTTAATTTTAATTTTAATTTTAATTTTAATTTTAATTTTAATTTTAATTTTAATTTTAATTTTAATTTTAATTTTAATTTTAATTTTAATTTTAATTTTAATTTTAATTTTAATTTTAATTTTAATTTTAATTTTAATTTTAATTTTAATTTTAATTTTAATTTTAATTTTAATTTTAATTTTAATTTTAATTTTAATTTTAATTTTAATTTTAATTTTAATTTTAATTTTAATTTTAATTTTAATTTTAATTTTAATTTTAATTTTAATTTTAATTTTAATTTTAATTTTAATTTTAATTTTAATTTTAATTTTAATTTTAATTTTAATTTTAATTTTAATTTTAATTTTAATTTTAATTTTAATTTTAATTTTAATTTTAATTTTAATTTTAATTTTAATTTTAATTTTAATTTTAATTTTAATTTTAATTTTAATTTTAATTTTAATTTTAATTTTAATTTTAATTTTAATTTTAATTTTAATTTTAATTTTAATTTTAATTTTAATTTTAATTTTAATTTTAATTTTAATTTTAATTTTAATTTTAATTTTAATTTTAATTTTAATTTTAATTTTAATTTTAATTTTAATTTTAATTTTAATTTTAATTTTAATTTTAATTTTAATTTTAATTTTAATTTTAATTTTAATTTTAATTTTAATTTTAATTTTAATTTTAATTTTAATTTTAATTTTAATTTTAATTTTAATTTTAATTTTAATTTTAATTTTAATTTTAATTTTAATTTTAATTTTAATTTTAATTTTAATTTTAATTTTAATTTTAATTTTAATTTTAATTTTAATTTTAATTTTAATTTTAATTTTAATTTTAATTTTAATTTTAATTTTAATTTTAATTTTAATTTTAATTTTAATTTTAATTTTAATTTTAATTTTAATTTTAATTTTAATTTTAATTTTAATTTTAATTTTAATTTTAATTTTAATTTTAATTTTAATTTTAATTTTAATTTTAATTTTAATTTTAATTTTAATTTTAATTTTAATTTTAATTTTAATTTTAATTTTAATTTTAATTTTAATTTTAATTTTAATTTTAATTTTAATTTTAATTTTAATTTTAATTTTAATTTTAATTTTAATTTTAATTTTAATTTTAATTTTAATTTTAATTTTAATTTTAATTTTAATTTTAATTTTAATTTTAATTTTAATTTTAATTTTAATTTTAATTTTAATTTTAATTTTAATTTTAATTTTAATTTTAATTTTAATTTTAATTTTAATTTTAATTTTAATTTTAATTTTAATTTTAATTTTAATTTTAATTTTAATTTTAATTTTAATTTTAATTTTAATTTTAATTTTAATTTTAATTTTAATTTTAATTTTAATTTTAATTTTAATTTTAATTTTAATTTTAATTTTAATTTTAATTTTAATTTTAATTTTAATTTTAATTTTAATTTTAATTTTAATTTTAATTTTAATTTTAATTTTAATTTTAATTTTAATTTTAATTTTAATTTTAATTTTAATTTTAATTTTAATTTTAATTTTAATTTTAATTTTAATTTTAATTTTAATTTTAATTTTAATTTTAATTTTAATTTTAATTTTAATTTTAATTTTAATTTTAATTTTAATTTTAATTTTAATTTTAATTTTAATTTTAATTTTAATTTTAATTTTAATTTTAATTTTAATTTTAATTTTAATTTTAATTTTAATTTTAATTTTAATTTTAATTTTAATTTTAATTTTAATTTTAATTTTAATTTTAATTTTAATTTTAATTTTAATTTTAATTTTAATTTTAATTTTAATTTTAATTTTAATTTTAATTTTAATTTTAATTTTAATTTTAATTTTAATTTTAATTTTAATTTTAATTTTAATTTTAATTTTAATTTTAATTTTAATTTTAATTTTAATTTTAATTTTAATTTTAATTTTAATTTTAATTTTAATTTTAATTTTAATTTTAATTTTAATTTTAATTTTAATTTTAATTTTAATTTTAATTTTAATTTTAATTTTAATTTTAATTTTAATTTTAATTTTAATTTTAATTTTAATTTTAATTTTAATTTTAATTTTAATTTTAATTTTAATTTTAATTTTAATTTTAATTTTAATTTTAATTTTAATTTTAATTTTAATTTTAATTTTAATTTTAATTTTAATTTTAATTTTAATTTTAATTTTAATTTTAATTTTAATTTTAATTTTAATTTTAATTTTAATTTTAATTTTAATTTTAATTTTAATTTTAATTTTAATTTTAATTTTAATTTTAATTTTAATTTTAATTTTAATTTTAATTTTAATTTTAATTTTAATTTTAATTTTAATTTTAATTTTAATTTTAATTTTAATTTTAATTTTAATTTTAATTTTAATTTTAATTTTAATTTTAATTTTAATTTTAATTTTAATTTTAATTTTAATTTTAATTTTAATTTTAATTTTAATTTTAATTTTAATTTTAATTTTAATTTTAATTTTAATTTTAATTTTAATTTTAATTTTAATTTTAATTTTAATTTTAATTTTAATTTTAATTTTAATTTTAATTTTAATTTTAATTTTAATTTTAATTTTAATTTTAATTTTAATTTTAATTTTAATTTTAATTTTAATTTTAATTTTAATTTTAATTTTAATTTTAATTTTAATTTTAATTTTAATTTTAATTTTAATTTTAATTTTAATTTTAATTTTAATTTTAATTTTAATTTTAATTTTAATTTTAATTTTAATTTTAATTTTAATTTTAATTTTAATTTTAATTTTAATTTTAATTTTAATTTTAATTTTAATTTTAATTTTAATTTTAATTTTAATTTTAATTTTAATTTTAATTTTAATTTTAATTTTAATTTTAATTTTAATTTTAATTTTAATTTTAATTTTAATTTTAATTTTAATTTTAATTTTAATTTTAATTTTAATTTTAATTTTAATTTTAATTTTAATTTTAATTTTAATTTTAATTTTAATTTTAATTTTAATTTTAATTTTAATTTTAATTTTAATTTTAATTTTAATTTTAATTTTAATTTTAATTTTAATTTTAATTTTAATTTTAATTTTAATTTTAATTTTAATTTTAATTTTAATTTTAATTTTAATTTTAATTTTAATTTTAATTTTAATTTTAATTTTAATTTTAATTTTAATTTTAATTTTAATTTTAATTTTAATTTTAATTTTAATTTTAATTTTAATTTTAATTTTAATTTTAATTTTAATTTTAATTTTAATTTTAATTTTAATTTTAATTTTAATTTTAATTTTAATTTTAATTTTAATTTTAATTTTAATTTTAATTTTAATTTTAATTTTAATTTTAATTTTAATTTTAATTTTAATTTTAATTTTAATTTTAATTTTAATTTTAATTTTAATTTTAATTTTAATTTTAATTTTAATTTTAATTTTAATTTTAATTTTAATTTTAATTTTAATTTTAATTTTAATTTTAATTTTAATTTTAATTTTAATTTTAATTTTAATTTTAATTTTAATTTTAATTTTAATTTTAATTTTAATTTTAATTTTAATTTTAATTTTAATTTTAATTTTAATTTTAATTTTAATTTTAATTTTAATTTTAATTTTAATTTTAATTTTAATTTTAATTTTAATTTTAATTTTAATTTTAATTTTAATTTTAATTTTAATTTTAATTTTAATTTTAATTTTAATTTTAATTTTAATTTTAATTTTAATTTTAATTTTAATTTTAATTTTAATTTTAATTTTAATTTTAATTTTAATTTTAATTTTAATTTTAATTTTAATTTTAATTTTAATTTTAATTTAATTTTAATTTTAATTTTAATTTTAATTTTAATTTTAATTTTAATTTTAATTTTAATTTTAATTTTAATTTTAATTTTAATTTTAATTTTAATTTTAATTTTAATTTTAATTTTAATTTTAATTTTAATTTTAATTTTAATTTTAATTTTAATTTTAATTTTAATTTTAATTTTATTTTAATTTTAATTTTAATTTTAATTTTAATTTATTTTAATTTTAATTTTAATTTTAATTTTAATTTTAATTTTAATTTTAATTTTAATTTTAATTTTAATTTAATTTTAATTTTAATTTTAATTTTAATTTTAATTTTAATTTTAATTTTAATTTTAATTTTAATTTTAATTTTAATTTTAATTTTAATTTTAATTTTAATTTTAATTTTAATTTTAATTTTAATTTTAATTTTAATTTTAATTTTAATTTTAATTTTAATTTTAATTTTAATTTAATTTTAATTTTAATTTTAATTTTAATTTTAATTTTAATTTTAATTTTAATTTTAATTTTAATTTTAATTTTAATTTTAATTTTAATTTTAATTTTAATTTTAATTTTAATTTTAATTTTAATTTAATTTTAATTTTAATTTTAATTTTAATTTTAATTTTAATTTTAATTTTAATTTTAATTTTAATTTTAATTTAATTTTAATTTTAATTTTAATTTTAATTTTAATTTTAATTTTAATTTTAATTTTAATTTTTAATTTTAATTTTAATTTTAATTTTAATTTTAATTTAATTTTAATTTTAATTTTAATTTTAATTTTAATTTTAATTTTAATTTTAATTTTAATTTTAATTTTAATTTTAATTTTAATTTTAATTTTAATTTTAATTTTAATTTTAATTTTAATTTTAATTTTAATTTTAATTTTAATTTTAATTTTAATTTTAATTTTAATTTTAATTTTAATTTTAATTTTAATTTTAATTTTAATTTTAATTTTAATTTTAATTTTAATTTTAATTTTAATTTTAATTTTAATTTTAATTTTAATTTTAATTTTAATTTTAATTTTAATTTTAATTTTAATTTTAATTTTAATTTTAATTTTAATTTTAATTTTAATTTTAATTTTAATTTTAATTTTAATTTTAATTTTAATTTTAATTTTAATTTTAATTTTAATTTTAATTTTAATTTTAATTTTAATTTTAATTTTAATTTAATTTTAATTTTAATTTTAATTTTAATTTTAATTTTAATTTTAATTTTAATTTTAATTTTAATTTTAATTTTAATTTTAATTTTAATTTTAATTTTAATTTTAATTTTAATTTTAATTTTAATTTTAATTTTAATTTTAATTTTAATTTTAATTTTAATTTTAATTTTAATTTTAATTTTAATTTTAATTTTAATTTAATTTTAATTTTAATTTTAATTTTAATTTTAATTTTAATTTTAATTTTAATTTTAATTTTAATTTTAATTTTAATTTTAATTTAATTTTAATTTTAATTTTAATTTTAATTTTAATTTTAATTTTAATTTTAATTTTAATTTTAATTTTAATTTTAATTTTAATTTTAATTTTAATTTTAATTTTAATTTTAATTTTAATTTTAATTTTAATTTTAATTTTAATTTTAATTTTAATTTTAATTTTAATTTTAATTTTAATTTTAATTTTAATTTTAATTTTAATTTTAATTTTAATTTTAATTTTAATTTTAATTTTAATTTTAATTTTAATTTTAATTTTAATTTTAATTTTAATTTTAATTTTAATTTT